>OX453243.1:4163878-4191378 GCA_949709985.1 Luffia ferchaultella
CGAGGTGTGCCGGCGCGGGCTCGTCCCACTGCACCACGAAACCACCGGCGGGATGTGCGCGCACTACTGGCACCCCTGAGGCGCCACCCGCGCTTACGCTCAGCCGCGCAGAGCTCTGGACGCCGCCGACTTCGTTGCTCACTAAGCAGCAGTATACACCCGCATCGGAGGGACGACAGGCGTGGATCGTAAGCGAGGCGACACCGTCCGCGGAGTACTTTATAACAAATCGGCCACCGTGACGCAGGGCGCGCGTCTCGGGGGCCGTTTTACGCCACGAGGCTGTAGCTCGCAGCGCGATAACGCGACACGACAGCGTGGCGGATACACCGGGCGGGACCATGACATCGGCGACGGGTGAGGTGAGCTCTGGCGGTCGCAGCTCGGTGAGACTGCCTTCGCCGGGTTCTCCACTGACTGGACCGCCTCCGCCGCGCCGCAGTTTCAGACCCCAAGGCCTCTTGGCCAGGCCCTGTCGTCAACCATACCGATCACGTCACGAGACGACGTCACAAACACTCCGTATGTACTATTATGCACCCAGCGTGCACAAGCGATAGACAAGCAGGCTATCAAGCGTCGCATGCACTGTAATTATTGTCTGCGTGTCGAGTTCGCACCGTTACATTCCTTTCTATTCACTTAATAATTTATATAAACTTAATATATTAATTGGCGGATGGTTTGGTATCACTTAGCACAAAATGCATCTTGTATGTAAGTCTACTCGGCCCAATATCACAGTCTATTATTAAAAGTAATCCCGTTATTTATCATACCTACAACAAAAGATAATAAATAGCGTTAACAGAAATAAGCATGCAATATTCAAGTAAGAAAAGAAATAGAAATATATATATATACATATATACATATTTAGAAGTATATCTCAATGGAGAAATTTCATTATGTTCAAAATATATTCAACTCGCTAGAATTGAAATATAGATCAAAACTAATAGGTAAAACAGTGAAAGGTTTTTTTTTTGAAATCCGTTAATAAATGACTGAGAAATAAATTATTTAAATTTATGTGTTTTCGCGCGGGTTCACTGGTGGCCTCTTACTGCCTGTGACGTCACATTGCCTACTTGATCGAGTGTCCCGTCTTCTCACTGCACTACAAATTATGCCATCATCGCTGTTATTATTTTACGAACTAAGTTCCTATATTCCATCCAAGTCTATAATATCTTATGTTTTTTTTTTATATAATAGGTAGTTAAGTTTTATTTGATTATAATGGAACAAGTTTTTGTAAAAGGACAAAGTGATAATTTGCCTAAAAATGATAAATTCACTGTGATGGACTTTTTTCTTCTAATCCGTCTTATGTTAGTGCTGAAATAAAGGTTTCAAACTATTCATGTATCTCTAAAGTCTGGTGGTGGTTCCGTATCTCAATAGGAAAAAACGAGACTCTTATAAGATGTCCATCCCTGACCGTCTGTCTGTCAAGACGTTTTATCTGGGAAACGCGTGGAGTTGAAATTAAAACTATATATCAGGTCTACTGTCATTTGAAGTTGTGGAAAAATAAAACTTCTAAGTTAACGTAAAAAAGATACTACCGTTTATGCCGCAAAAAACGTATATTTCGACACTCAAAAGAATCAAAATTTATAGTATACTTTCCATTAACCTAGAACTATAAAATTTGTCTTATACTACAAGTATAAGGAAAAATCTGAAAATTGTGTAATTTTCAGATTTAATTAAATCATGAAAAATATAGTCGTCTATGTTATATCTATATAATAGCGAATAAAAAAGATTTAGTAAACTTCTCCATTATCAATATATACAACATTAATAAAATACAACATGCACATAACCTAACTACAAATTAAAATAATACACCTATCATAAGCAACGAAAACAAAAATATCAGAAAATTAATAAATCATAACATTTATAAGAAAATGTAAATAAAATAAGTACCACAATCCCATATAAAATATGTTAGCTATTTTTCATCCAAAAGCGATTTTGCATTAGAAGAAACCATTACTCGACTTTTTCGTACAATATAAATCTTAAATAAATGTAATTAAATAATATTTTGTAATATATTAATTACCAGTTACATTATTAAACTCATTCGAAATATAAGAAAATATTGCTCGGGTTTTTTTTTTGTTTTCTAATAGTTTGTTTAATATGTTAATCACTTGCAATGGTGAAACACTATCTCGAAATAAAAAAAAAATCGAGAACTTAATGTGTGCAATAGAGCTGTATGTTTGTGTATCATCAGCTCATTTCACCCCACTGCAGGGGCTTAGGCGTCCCCCAGGGTGAGGAGGGGGTTCGAAGCTTAAATCCACCACGCTACTCCACTGCGGGTTGGGGATTGTAACGACCGCCATCTATTGACAGCGTCCGGGACCGACTGCTTAACGTGCTCTCCGAGGCACGGAGTCAGTAATAGTTGATGTACTTAAAACAGAAAAACTCATTGGTACACGCCCGGATTCGAACCATGGCCCTATAGCCTTATAAATTTGCGACAGTTTCGTTGCGCTCTGGGCTATCACGACAACAGCTAACACAAACCAGCTAAGTGCGAATCGGATTCGAACACGAAGGGTCCCGTACCACCATACAATATAAAAAAACGAGCGCGATGTTAATCGAACTTTACCATTAATCTTTATTATTAAGTAATTTAAGAATTATTGTATAAATATATTTCATTTTTATTTCGTTAGTTATTAAGAAGGCGCTCGATCCTCTCTGGCCAATCCGAAAAGTAATAACATGAGTGCACTGATAGCTAGAGACAAGTTTTCTCACTTATTTTATTAGGTTCGTTGCGCTCAGGGATATCACATGTTTGGGTGTATGCAGTATTAATGCTAACTTAGACCAAACTGGCCAGTCAGCGTCCAATTTTAAAGACCCTTTTCTTTGTTTTTTCTCTGTCTATTCCCCACATTTTGGTTAATGGCAGAATCAGTTTTCGAGTCAAGAAGGAAGGGAGTGGAGAATATATAGTCCTTTATGTACTCGAAGAAGCTAACGGAATCATATTGCGGTGAATCTGCCTGTCCACCAAATGATGAAATATTACCTCGCGGAGCAATTAAAAACTTCCTGTATTTCTGAAAGGCGGTTCTTTACCATTGACGCTCGAAAGTTTTAATCGATGGAGGATTAAGAAAAAGGCGTATTGCTGTAGCTACACCAAAAATAGGAAGATTATTAACGACCGAATGGAACGGGTAGTTGACAACAGCAGCCATAGGGCGGTAAGATCGCACAGGGCGCCACGCTGCGTCAAAAAAAGATAAACTTTCAAAATAGGTTTGCAATATGTATTCTAAAAAAATCCTCTTATTGAACAAGGATTCTAGAATTATTATATCATTGTCACTTGATTTACCGCAGACCGACAGCTGCGTGAATGGCGTTCTAATTTATGGTGTATGGAGAGCTATCAAAAGATCTCGCATCGTCTAGAAAATAATATAAAACCAACACTCAGCGGAGTATCTAAGAAGTAACCGGAGCATGTGGTAGGATAGAGGAGAAATGGTCCAGAGCGCATGCACGATCGTCAATGAAATATCAGTCCTTGCAAGTGCGCACTCGTGCCGTGTACGTGGTCAGGCATTCTACAATCGGTAAATTAAGCAGAATGACTTAAGGTTTGGATCAAGATACCCAGATTTTGACACATCGGTGTTTTAAATTCGGATTCACATAGCCGTTGAAAGTCTAGTAGTGGATCCAGTTTATTCTGATAGCGTTGGAGATATGCAACTTGTCGTCAAATGCATCCTAGGTTTTAACGGTTGGGTGAAACTTGAAAACTATTTTAATCGATATCGGGTTTTTTATCGAATCGGGTCCAATTTCTAATGTGTTTGTGCCTATATGGTTTAACTTAGCTTTATGATCTAGCTAAAGCCTTGAGCCCATCTTTCAGCCTAGATTACATGAGGTTACTGTTCTCAGGAGAACACTTGGCAGTTGACTGCATTGGCATTCATTTAGCTAGCTTTCAAAATTTGTTTACACTAAGCCAAATGAGAGGAAATTACTTTTTCGGTCGTGTAATCTAGACTTTAGTAATCTAGACTTTAGAGCGTGCATTTGGTACTCACATTGGTATTCGGCGGCGACGTCGGGCTCAAGAGGTTTTTCCTTTCTTCAGCTCTGCCAGCGTTTGTGGGCAGATTGATTGTGTTCGCTTTAGTATGGGGTCTCTGTTGTCTGCCACGCAATTCAGGTACCATACGACTCGCCAAAGAAGGTGGTACACTTTCTGTCTTCCTTAGACCGCACCAACCGTCACTAAAAGGGTGGGATTCAGGTTTCAAACGAAAATAAAACAAAAATAACTGAAATCAAAGTAAACTAAAAAATATAATAAATAAATATAAAATTATTATTATTGTATTTAAGAACGATAATAAGGAATCATATTATCGGTTAATATTAATCCCCACATGATTGACATTAATTTCAGGTAAACATATTTAGTTTAATATACAGAAGTTTTAATAGATATTTTTTTTTAAACAAATAGAGAAGTAAAAAAATTTTCAATGTCATTCAAGTGAAGATATTAATAATTGTATTTACAAATGTTAACTCAACCCATTTCGATTCGTTAGTCAATGTTAATTTAAGGCGTTTAATTCAGCACTATAAGCTCGCTTGAAAATAATATCTATTAATATTACTATATCAAAATTAAAAGAAATTAAATTAAATAAAAAAAAAAGCATGCGGGACTATAAGCATAAAACCACAAGCGTTTTAATTCACATTTATTAGTTACTCAGTGTAACATAGTGCACCCTTACAACGCATTAATACTTATATACAACAAAAACGCGTATGAGTCAGATGACTGGATATATACATATTAAATTCCAAGTAAAACTAATAAATAAATGATACAAATAGTTATAGATTTTTTTTATCGTTAACTCCTTCTTTCTTATAAATCAATGTTTTAAATGCACAGTCACAACAAATCAAATTAAAGTTCTTTCCATTTTAGGTACGAATTGTAGTATTACAAAATATGTAATTTTATACAAATATAGCAGTATTTGTTAACAAAAAACATAATTCATTAAAAATCATGATAGATTGTGAAATTACTCGTACATTAGTATTTATAAATCTAACACTAACTGCTTTCGAAAGATACTATTATAGTGTAATATTTTTGTTGAATTTTATAACAGCATTGATTAGTAAAATACGACTATCGGATATCTATCACATCGAAACACCGATTACACTAAAAAACTTAAATAAAAACAAAGCTTCATCGCTTTAGCACTCAATTTTATTAAGCAGTGAATAGTGTATTACTAATCACTTTGAACACTTAACTAACATTTGGATTACAAAACATCAAAGTATATAGAATATTTACATTTAACTTTATTGATGTGATAGCTCGTCATCTATAAGCTAATATTTTTTGTGATTGCCGAAACCAATGTGAAGAATATTGTTCAAATTTCGAAAGCAAAATTCAAACATAGGCGTTTAATAGACCGAGAGGAAAAAAAATCTTTAGTGAATTCCAACGAACGATATAAATCCAAACTACCATGTTACGAATAAATTCAATAATATTTGGTTTAGTTAAACAAATTATTGTTGCTTGACAAGACCAGATTTGTTCTCTTTTGATGACCGCAGAGGTCATAGTAGACGGAATGAGTTATGAGTTATGACTTTAACACCCGCATGGTTTATCTTAATATCTAATCAACAGTAAAAACTGAGGTCACGACAAACTAATAAAGCGATCGGAAAAACTCCCCTGTCCGTCATACTTCATTTTCTACCGGCGAACAGACCCTAAAACAAATCATCGCGCGTGTGCAAGTCAGCACTCAAGACTCGTGCCATTACTTATAACTAACCCCACGGTTCTCTCTCGAACGTGACCTGCACATAACTTAGGCTGATTGAATATAACATAAGGTATGATCTACAAATTTTAAGTAAATACATTTTAATCTAAACCGTCAAACTACTACATTGAACATTATCAATGGCGGAACATGTACAAATACACCTAATAAATTTAACAGGACATAACACAATGGTTAAGTGCGAGTTTTTTTACTTTCTTTTTTAGGTGTTAACAAAAAAATGAATTTATAATGGCCGAAAAGTGGTACATACACCGCATCGACATTATGAACTAAGCTTCTAAGACGTAGTATTATCACCAGAAACATTATTTTTACATAAACCGCCTTACAATGCTTTAAGATATGTATGCAATTAAATTCTGTCGATTAATTAATATGAATAGTGCGATGTAATATATAATAATATATTATTTTGAGCTCTCGATTATATTCATTAAGCCTACGATCTAAACTTGCGGCGGCTAATTGGATACAACACACATTGATTAGTAAATAACATATATACCGCTGTACATATATGAATTTGTATGGTGTCTGGCCTTACATGTGAATTTAATGGAAGTGCTATGATTTCATATTTGTCGTCAAATACAAGACGTGAAAAGGTTCGCTCCTCACGTCTGTATCGCCTAAGCAAAACTTACATAAAAGGCGCAAAAGAAAATTTAATACTTTTATAGTTAGCCTAATATTAATTTAGAGACATCTAAAATTTTATATTTACTAACAAATACAAAATCTTATACGACCCGTAATTACAAACATATTTAATCTAAAATTTTACCTATTTTAAGAAAATATAACTAACCTAACTACATACTATCCATATTTGACTAATTACATTTACAAAATGACACGCGCAGCGTCTAAACATCAATGCAGAAAGATTATCCATATACTAGACAAAAAAAGTCATATCGAACATTTTTTTAACTTATTATTACAAAAGAAAACATTTGAGTTCCCATATACTGTAATAAACTTTGGTGTAAATCAAATCCATATCAATAATAAAACAAAGTGTTTGAGGTATTGAAAAATGCATAATACAAAACAAATTTTCTTAAAATTGTATAAATCGATACAGTGAATAAGAGAATATTAAAATACACATAATTCTTTGTTATACACGGTGAAATTTTAATGACCAGCCAAATTTTAATATAATGACCTTTGATAAAAATTCGTTAGCCGTCTTGTTCCTTTTTAATATCGTTCAATAGGAAAATATTCAGTTAAGACTACGTAAATCTTTTTCAAAACTACCAATGTACTAATCACCGTTCACGAGGGCACCAGTGCACGTACACGCCCCCCGCCCAGATGCCCCGCCCTTTCGCTCTATGTAAGCAGAAGGTAAACAAATTTTATTTAAAAATATTTAGGATATAATTATTGATTATTAATATTTGACCTACATTTTTATTTACGTAAGGGGCCGTCCATTAATCACGTGATCTTTTTTTAAGCATTTTTTAACCCCCCCACCCCCTTGGTGATACATGGTGAGGTTTAAGACTACCCCCCACCCCCCACCCAGCATCACGTGTATTTTTAGTATCTACAAAAAATCTTTAATTTTTAAGAATATTTTTGAATATTATCTTAAATACAGGTATAAAGTATAATGTTATTTTGTTCTGAAATTAAGGACCATGATAAAAATGTCTAGACAGAAAGGTTGCAGGTTGTTTTTCATTGGCATAAAAATAATAATAAACGAATGGTGTACACTACACGCCGCTTTTTTATTTAAAAACCGCGCGTTTGAAAAAATAATGAAAAAATAAATACACGTGATATCTTACTACATCCCCTTCCCCCCTTGTGATGTTTCGTGATTTTTGTCAAACCCCTCCCCGCCCTTTCAAGCCTCACGTGATTAATGGACGGCCCCTAATGAGGTCTATAGGTGATACCTAACATCTAGAAAAATTTTAGCTGGTTACTAAAATCTCATCCTGTTATCATTTCATATCATTTTCTGTTATTTAGATAGTAAGACATTTATTTACATAAGAAACTAATCTTCATAACCATTCAAGATGAAAGATTACAATTGAAATTAGAAGTTTAATTATATTCAAGACAAATCTAATTAATTGTACTTGTCTGCCATGAGGTTGCTCTGTATTAAATACTAGAAGTACTGTATAATAAACATTAGTAGAATCTGTTACATTAACCTGTAAAAATCTTATGTACAGAAAAAAAATGGCGAAATACTATTGTAGTAAATAATAAAGTCGGCTTCAAGTGCTTTTTGTTCAAACGTAGCGTTACCCCATTTTTTAAAACGATGTGTCTAGTCATCCGCTAAACGGATGAATAAAATAAATATAATCGTCCGATTATCGGATGAATAGATAACCTTTTACGGACGCTACTAGCCGTCCGCTAAAAACTTATTTGGTTTCAACACGTCTAGTTCGGAGCCGCCACTAAATCCCTCATTCTTGAGGGCTGTGGTGCCGTCAACAGTGGAGCGTTTTCCTGCATATAACGAGGACCACGTTTGTTCGGAACTTCGAGGTACTTTGATACCTGGTGGATTCATCCCCTTAGTCTCTGGCCCCTAATTTTCCTGTTACCAATATCTTTACTACATTGTCTTCGCGAGATATTTGGCCAAAGGAGTGGAGAATACAATACAAAAAAATGGCCGAGAGTCGCGATTCGTCTTCAAGGTTCAACAGCTCGGAGCTTGTAGCATAATACTTAAAGATAAATACTAGTTTCTGACCCTGAAAAGACGAAGACACGATGGCAAACAACGCAGCGAAACCAACTGCTGAATCCAAAACGGTTTTTCCGATACCCGAGTGTCGAGTTTAAGAAAAACAGTCAAACCTTATCAAATTATTGAAAATAGAAATACATAATTATATATATTTAAAAAAAAAACCGTATAAAAATATCAAACTTTATTTTAGCTTTTGAGACCGTGAGAGTGAGCACGTGCTATCAGCCTAGCTCTAACCTAATTTTACATTTAAAAGCGTCTCAGACACAAAAGGTGTCAGTGGTCGCCACACTAAACAAAAGCTTGCGTGGTGGAGACTAACACAGTTATATATATCATACATAAAGCATTTCAATGGGGTTCCAACTGCAAAGCGTAGTATAGATGGCGCCAGTGGCGACCCGACTGCTGTCATGTCAAGCGATTAACTGCCAATGATTTCGTTAGTGGTTTTGATGAATTTATTTCAGTCTTCACTGTTAAATCCTGCTAATTCACGGACTATACAATATATTGAACATGGAATTTTAAATATTTAAAGCTCGAATTAAAAGAAGAGGTGCAATTCAATATGGAAGGAAAGCGTACATTGTTGAGAGATATTGACTGTTAGAGACAAATTTACATGATATTCTTTGTAAATAGTAGAGCAAGTAGATTTATATAAACTCTAAATAATAAATTCGTATAGATATGTCAATGGCCATGTCAACAAATCATTCTCTGTAGGGAGAAACAAGCAGTTGGGATCCCCATTGATTGCACACAGAACTTGTACAAGAATTCGCTTTTAACTAAAGCAATAACAAAATAAAAGGGTGTAATAAATAGCTTATTTTCCCGCGTTTTGCACATGCCATAGTCCATATACTTGGCCAAGTTGATCATCGAATTAACGAATGACAACAAGTTTTCATATGTGTATTCAAGGTACTCTTTTGACCTCTTCATAATAGATAATATTATGCCACTCTCAAAATTAAAATTGCACAACCCTGAAAGTGTGCCAAATAAGTAAAACAAATTTCAAAATTAGCCCTACACTCCCCATGCTCATTGTGATGGAACAATTAGATTTGGTCAGATTTATTTGAAATCCGTAAATAGTTTTCACTGTAACAGGAACAACCCGTCAATCAAAATAAATCTATTTGGATTTCTATATCAATCTGAATTGAATCAGGAGTTGAAAAATCTCCCACCATACCCACTGCCTTTATTCAGTACGTCATTCAAGAAGGTAATTTAAAAAAATCTACTATTTGAAATTATAAAATGGCAATTTTCAGATTTTGACTCCTTCACTTTTGCTACAAAACCTTCCTTTATGTACTATTTCAAAAAATCATATTTTAGAAATTACTACCCAATAACGTTCTAGAATAGATTAAACGACACTTTTTATATGTACAAAGTTGTATTTAAAAAATAAAGCCTCTGTTCTGCAAATTGAATGACAGATCTGTAAGTTTTGGTGTAAATATTTTGAAACATTTATAAAAAAATATAAAAATTTAATATTTTCTATATATTTCGCGTTAAATAAATGGTTTTTTTTTCATGCTCTCTGAAATAAAACACATTAGTACAATATAAGACGTGTTCGTAAAAACTGGAGTACAATTTGTTTATTTAGATACTTTCTAAACCATACGTTTCCGTCAGAACTTACAGAACAAAAGCTTTTCAGGTTGAGGAACACAGGCACCATTATTTGACATTATATTGGAATATTTTTTATCAAAAAATAGACAATATGTAGTACTTTAGTATTTTTTTTTACATTTATGTACGTATTTTCAAAGAATAATCGATTGTCAAAATTTTATAGATGATGGCGTCACTACTGTGAATTATAGCTACGATGTGCCACGTTTCACACTTGTTTGTATGGCCGTCGATCGCTGCATGTAGTAGATTACTATTTCACGTTTTCTTTTTATATCGCTGTTTGTTATTATATGTGTTATTATTTCTTCCCAAAATTTCATATTTTTCTGTTGAATAAGACACACATTCCTATAGATACAATTTTTTTGGACCATGTTGCAAAATTGGGAACAGTGCCCATAATGAGTCAAAATAGTTTTCCAATGCGCAATAGCCCTAAATTTCGAAAACAAATTATATCAAACCAACTTCATTTTGGTTATTCGCTGAGGTAAATAAGATAAATAAAAATTTATTTTATGATGAAAAATAACCATCTCAAGGAAATTGAATTTATTTGTATTAGATAGTTTAAGTTTCGATAACAATAACACAATATAATAATTAACTTGGAAAGACAGTTAAAATTATCTTGTCAGTTAGTTATTCAGTAGTAGTTCGAAAGCGTTTAAGTTAAGAATGGTTATGAAGCAAGTTTATAATTTTTATTAACACCTATAGGTACCTACTCAATTTAATAATGTAACCCTAACATGCAATTTATATACTATATGCCAACATTCATCTCAGTACTTCAGACTTTCCCATAAAAATCTTTACTTTTTGCAGTCTTTTCATATGATCATCACCTTAAAATAATTAAATCTACAACCCTAACTATTTACAAGCTTTCTTAAATTTATATGTATAATATTTGAGTATTGCATTCTACACGTCTCCTGTCGTCGTCGTACCCACTAAAAGAACTAATTTAAAACATTACATAAACGATTTAAATATAAGTAATACAATTACACACTTAACACCAATTAATATTTCTAGCTATAATGTAGATGCATACAGCATGCATATTTTATTATTACCGATTTTCTAAGCCACAAGAAGCGAAAGGGATTTGCAATTTGCGATATTTTTTTTTTAACTTTCGATAATTCATATAAAATGATAAATAAACCAAATATTTTTATGACTGTGCTGTTTCACAAATTTTTGTATTAAGATCTTTGGTGAAAATAATTAAATACATGTTTTTCTTCTTTCGGTTGATACTAACACCTACTGTAAAACTACTAAAAATAATAAATCAAAATCGGTTCATCCATTTGGATGATGCACAGACAGACATATCTACAGATATACAAGTCAAACTTATAACACCCCTTCGTTTGCGTTGGGATTAAAAAATAATGAAATATGTCGTCACAAAGCAATTCACTTGTTATCCTGTGTACCTTTATGTTTTCTTGATTGTACAGTGGACCTGTTAGTTGTACCTATTCCTTTAATTCCAAAAAAGGTTATCTATCCATAGTCACACCACAATCCTTGATGATCCAAAAACGAGGTTTTAATTAGCCATTAAATCTTATATTAATTTGTCTTTGATCGTTAAGTGTGTGTTGGGTAATTCATTTTAATTAATGACACCTGTTCGTTTAAATTGATCGGGTTTTACGGCGAAAGGTACAGCGGTTTTAAGTGATCTTTCACTGTACCATCAAGGGAACAGCCAAGGGTACACTAGACAAGTAATTAAATTACCGTGGCAATGCGCGGGCGATTAACGATTGCATCGGTCAGCGGTCACCGGCATGATATTCCGCTACACTCACAGTTGCATCTTTCCATTTTATGTCTGAGTTAGTAACCACATCGTATCGATATTATTTCGGGGAAAATATTTTTATGTGTAAACTTTTTACCTCTTTTTTTTCAAGTATAGTCCTCAGATGATAGTTAACATATAGAAGAAATTTGAAGAGTAATGGAAACGCACTGTCTATTTTTAATTTCTTTTACAAATCGTAAACAGGTTAAACGGCACCTTAATAATTATAATGACAATGGAAAAATAAGTTTAATAGCAACAAATAGAAAATTACCATGCTGTTTATTTTTTCTGATATATCTAAACTAGACTTTGTTTTTGTGAGTTTTTGATATTGTTTTGCCGGTTATCTGTTCTATGATATAACTGTGACTTCCATAGTGAATATTTACATAGTGAATCATCTACAGAGCGGTCGTGCAGTAACTATACTCATATTTCTTATTAATTTTAGACAATAATTTTATGTTGATTAACATGGACGAAAAAATGTATGGGAGTACATTTAGATTAAAGATGTATTGCGCTATTGAAAATATATGTTTGGTGTTTAGTTAATAGGATGTGAGAGGTTTCGAAAGAAATTGTATAAATATTATAAATAGTAAGTAGTAGTGTATTTAGTAAAAACTTTTTGACAAAAATGAAACCGACGACAAAATAATCTGAAAAGCGAAAAATAAACCGTTTAAGTCTTAATGGCTAAGCTCCGAAACTAAATTTGAGTCGGCGCCAAACAAAGAGTCGAAGAATATCATGAAACCACGTATCCCTCTGCTATTATTGTATATTTACGTTATTAATTTAATTGTTTGTGTGGCGTCGACTCAAAATGAAGTGCTCAGTTATTGAGAATAAATAGTATATTTTTCGCTTTACGATTTCGTCAGTTAAATTTTTAGTAATACAGAATTTTTTTCGCTTCTTAGTTTTCTTTGCGACGATTTAATTCATTTACTCATTAATAAAAAAAGAATCACCCAAATAGGACTATTCTGTAAAAAATTCCAGTATGTTCTACCGCTACGGGTGGATTTTTTTTTAAATTTAAATGGACTACTTAGGGTATACCCTATTTAATAAAAAAAGAATAACACAAATTGGACTACACAGTGAAAAGTTATGGCCGGTAGAACAAAAAAAATTTTAAAAATATATATATAGACGAATTGAGAACTTTGAAAACCTTCTTCATCGGTTAAAAATAAACTAAGAATTACGATTAGAAATATGATTTAAAATTGAAAAGAAAAGTATAAATGTATAACATAATAATAAGGAATTAGAAATGTTACTGTGGCGAATTTGCCCTAAAGAATGCTATGTATGTCTTACCATGGATAAAAATTTATAGAAGCTTATAATGTTGAATAAATAAGGAGATATAAAAAACGTATTAATTACAATAAAACGCATTTTTAATTACGTATTACGTATCCTTTGATATTTTCTAAATATTAACGTATATTCAAAATTATATATTAAATTGTAAGAGAAATGTAGTGTTCAATCATATGTCGTTGTAAGAAATTTTTCATTTACTATTTTCTGAAATAGCATTTAAATGAAGCACACAATCTTGGACTATTTATTCAATTTAGTCCAATATTAATAATACAAGACGCTTATTGAAAGTAAGACTTAAAATAAGAACATATTAGCTCTTAGATTACTATACATCATTTATTCATTATTGTTTATAATCAAATTGTTACACTATATCTGATTATATGTAAACGCATACACGAATCTTAGGATAAAATTTCCAAAGTAGGTAAATTTATCTAAATATTCAATTCCAAGTTTTATTTTCAATTAACCTAACATGGACATTGGTACAATCACATGATGTTTTTACTTTATTATCTCTTACACATAACTTCTTCGAGAAAATTTGTCATCGCCGTGAATATATTTATATGACATATCAATTACAGGCTATAATTTTATAATTACCATTCAGCGTTTCTACCGACGAGGCTCATATGTCAAGATTAATCAAAAAATGCAAAGTCTAGTAATATTACTTTACGTTTTCAGTTCTTAAACAGTTTTTTTTTTTTTAATATTTTTTTTATATTCTCATATCGATTTTGCCCATTTTAATCAGGCAGGAAAAATTACTGATATTGGATGGGCCCCGTCAGTAGTGGTCATTTAATTGGTTATTGGTTAATTATTTCTCATGATTGTGGTTTAAAATACATATAACACATATTATTTAACTAAACCATGTCAGTGGAAAAAGTCGAAATACAGATTTTAGACGAGTGGGTTAATATAGCGGTAGCCATAGACAGATTTAATTCAAGCGAAGAAATCAAACAAATTTTGTTATAAATTATAAGGTATTCAATTATAATGAGTGATACTCCACTTGCAAATAATTAGCACTTACAACCGTCTTTATTAAAACAATTAATATTATTCATCTGAATTTCGTGAATTCTTTTCAAATTTCTACATACCGATTTACACACAAGCTCATACAATGACCTCTAAAGCCAGATAAGAGAGATTTAAGAGAACAATTTAAACAGGCTTTGTCGTTATAATAAGTATATGGTCGCAGCAGAAAAAGGTACAGATCCTCTTCTGCTCAGTAAAACTTAGTACAGTTATAAGTTGTTCCTACAAATTAAGTGCTACTGTACCTAGATAGAAAGAAGCCTAATCCATCTCAAGTGGAGGATAAATTATTTCACAAACTATATTTGGCCATGATCACCCTGAACTGAGTACCGTTTAATGGTTACTTACGCGGCGGGATCGCGTGTCGGCTCGCAAGTGAGTTCACGTAGATACGCTCCAGGATTCTCTAGCGCTTCGCCGAAAATACGCTGCGATTGTAGGATACTTGATAAAGTCGATATCCATTGCTGTCTACGTGCTTCGGGCGCGCGGCACAAGTACGATAGTTTCGGTTTGTTAGGATCCGATGAGTGTATAATGAATCCTGCGTTTCCTTCCAATTCTTCTAATTGCATTTTATTCAGCTGAAAATCAATAGAAAAAATTTCAGCTGTTGATTCTAGAGATGACATACATAGATTTACCCTAAGATGGTAGAATTTGTCTATGATATCTCGGTACTCCCCTCTATAAAGCAATTAATTTGAAAGTATGCCACAACATATTTAATACTGCCCCAGCACAGAATGTTTTAAAGAATGATTATAATAATATGTGGGACATCACACACACACGGTTATCTAGTCCCAAATTAAGCGGAGCATGTACTATGGGTACTATATAACTGATACGCATACTTAAATATGGTTAGTTTTTAAATAACACATACGTATATAGAAATATACATGCATATATGTATTATCTATATACTTACTTATATATATTAAAAAGTGTATGTATGTGTATCAGGTGTCTAGTATTCACAACACAAGCATAATGCGTACTTTGGGACTAGAAGGCGTTGAGTGGGATGTCCCAGGTATTACGATATTATTATTATGCACCCAGACATGTTCATGGATACTAATATTCGCCTCGGAAGGGGATTGAACCCATGACCTTTGGGTCTGCAGTCGGCATCTCCGACCACTAGACCAATCGGGTCGGAATGTGTGGAATTGCACAAACAACTTTTCGAGTTACATTTGAGATAAGTTGTTATAGATAGCTCAACAAATAAAACGCTATTTAAAAGGTTAGAAGAATATTATAATGGCTAACAATATTTTCTGTCACCAAAGTTTATATTTGTAACCAAAATGTATCTCCTAATTGTAATATCTATTCCTAGCAAATAGCTTCATCAGACGAACCTTCTACTATGTCCACTAATCTAATTATTTAATAATTGATAATATTTCTGAGTGATATTAAATTAATTTCTGATTGGTTTGAGTGATTTTCGAGTGGTTCAATTTTAGTGACAGATGTATTCCGTGTCTGGGTGTACAAGAAAATTGAATATCTATATACGTATATATTATAAGGATTATTTAGTATTTATAACAGTTGTCTGGTATCCATAGTACAATCTTTGCTTAGTTAGGAACTAGATGGCGCTGTGTAGGATGTCCGGCGTATTATTAATATTATTATTCTTTTGAGACGAACACTTATTTATTATGACGACCGCTTAGCCTAGTGAGTAGCGACCCTGCCTACGAAGCTGGAGGTCCCGGGTTCGAATCCCAGGTCGGGTCAGTATTTATATGATGTATATTGATACTGGTACCGGGTCTTGGTTGTTATATGTATGTGGTGTCTTCGCTTGGTACCCAAAACACAAGCTAATGCTTAGTTTGGGGCCTAGACATTGTTGTGATGTATAACTTTATTATTATTAGTAATTTGGGTAATATGTATTTATTTGGTGATTGCTAAAATCACGACTTATTATAATTAAAATAATAATCACACACGGCCTTCTAGTCCTAAACTAAGCAAAGCCTGTATCATCGGTACTAGGAAACTAATGTACATATTGAAATATATACATTTTTAAACATTACATACATATATAGCTATATTACACTCAGAAACATAACAAATGGACATGTTAATGTAAACAAATATTTATCCCGGGGGGAATAGAACCCGAAATCTTTACTTTTATAGTTAAGGTCTCCAAACGGCTAATCGGTTAGGCAACAAATTATCATTCTTTACAATACCTGAATATGAGCCTTGTAGTTGTACGTAGGGCTTGTGAATTGAGTTTTCTTGCCCACTGCCTCACTGAAAATCATGCACTGCTCGAATAGAAACACGTGCAGTTCTTTGCCCTTCTCTCCCGAGCCGCCGTTAGACACATCCGCGCATATCAACGGCTCTTGAAGAAGAAGTTTGCCTTGAGAAGTTATGTTGCCCTGTAAATAAACAATAATGTGCCATATACTAGTTTTAATTATGCAAATATTCAAAGAATATTTGTCAAAACTTTAGGCAAACTGATTTTTAAACCCAGTAATACGTTACCTTTTTCTAACCGTTCTGTCCCTAAAGATAGCAACGCCGTTATACTATGTCATGTAGGCCCATTATATCGTCTATTTGAATTCAAGAGTAACATCAATCGGTTTAGTCATTTTGAGTACAAATGTACGAACAAATAAACAGTAAAATAGATAAAAAAATTAGAGTCATACATCCAAAAACTAAACAAATTTATATCTGAATGAAATAGGTACTATATAAAATAAAACTGTGTGAAAGTAGACAATCGTATCTATTGATTTGTGAATTTACAAACACGATTAATAGAAAAAATAATCGATAAAAAAATCGATAGAAAAAATCGAGAAACGGACTTAAAAAAATAATAATTCCCGTATTATATGTTTTTTTTTTAATTTTACTATTGTCTCTAAGGTCATTTTAATTTCGTGGCAATCAATGAATAGTCATCTTGCTTTGACACACTTTGGTCGTTACGAATGTGTGCGGGGAAACGAGAGTAAAACCGTACATTTTCTTGAGGTATCCTGGATCATCATAATGCGATTTTAAATTCAGGTATGACGAATTGATCTATTAAAATAAATGACGGGAAGAAATTTTTGGACAAAATCTTCTTTGTACCGACACTAGTCCCATATATCTAATTCTAAATTAACCCAATCAGTCGATCCTTTTAGTCAGTCCTTTTCTAATTATATATTACACGATATACTGCATATACATACATAACTATATAATAAAAATAAAAATAAAATAATTTTACAAAGAAAACATTAATAATTCACAAAATAAATACTTTCGCAATATAATTGCAATGCAGATGACGCATAAGAAAAAAAAAACAAGACAGTCAAATCGCTCATGATTTACGAATAATACACACACATTTCAAAGTACAATATAAAATAATAATTATACATCTGATTAGAAAAAATATATATATTCACCGTAAATCCTTGGAGGCGGCCGACGTCCATCATGTCATTGGCATTTTTCGGTATGATCGAGGTGCACAGAACAGCGTCACGCAGCGCCGCTATCACGTTAGGAGGGGCGTTTGCGTTTTCTGAGTACGTCAGGATCTTGGGCACGAGAAGGTGGTATTTCTGGATGCGTTGAATGGGCTTGATGAGAAGGTCACCCAGCTGTAACAGAAGAAAATTAGCATAACCAACAATGCTAGCCACTATATGACAAAATAAGCAAAGTTTTTAAATAGTAGCCTATAGTATAGATGTCCAACAGCTGACAGTGCTTATGCCATTGTGTAGGGTTCCGTACCGATACGGTACCAACGGCAACGCCATAACTAAAGATCTACTGTCCATCCGTCCGTTTGTCACAGGCGGTATCGTCTTAATCGTTATTGGTAGACTTATGAAATTTTCTGAGTATTTGGTACTATGGCCGCTACAACGACAAACAATAAAAATAAAATCAAGTTAAAAATTAAAGGAGGCCTTCATACAAGAAACGTGTTTTTTTTTACTGTGCGATGATACGGAACTTTTCGTGTGCGAGTCCGACTCGCACTTGGCCGGTTTTTTGTGGAAATTGTATCGTTTTGATTTAAAGTTAGACGTCTTCAATATTGCAACGAGTTAAGGTTTTTTGTGTTATCAAAAGTTGTTGCTATTGTTCCAAAATAAATAATAACGGAAGCTTGTATCACCAACAAGTATTAATAAAGAATTAAAACTGACAAACTATTCTGATTTGATCTAGGATTCAATGCATAATGTGTTGCAGTGCAACGACACCCACAAGCACTCGCGGACACCATAATCTAACACCCAGACCCGAACACATACATGTAAGGAAATACATTTCCATCATACTCGGACCATTTTCATACGATTTCACAGCATTAAATTTATATCGATCTTGTAATTATCACAATGCAATGTGCTGTACAATATAATTTGAGACCAGCACAGAATTATATATCTATTCATATATTAATAAAAATTTACGTCCCTTTATTACAAAACAACCTGACAACATTTTATAAAATCGAAATAATACAAAGTTGTAGTTAGTCACACAGGTAGGCGACAACTAGTTATATATATACATAACTAGCTTGGTTAACTAGGTAGCTTAAGTTAGCTAATACCAGCTGAGCTGGTATTTGTGGTTAAGAGATGGTATCTAGGTTACATATCGGTGTATTATATAAAAATTATAATGTAATATATTTCTATGCAACAATGTTTACTAAATGTTTGTTACTATTGCTTAGTCGTTAGCAATAGCCGCTAGATAGCTTGTACAAATAAGCGTAAAAAAAATAAAATACATTATATAGATTATGATTATAGATAATGTCAACTACAGATTATAAAATAAAAAACAAAGAGTACGGATAACTGTGTATAATAAATCAAAAATACTGTTCCATAGTAAGTATTTTATACCAAAATAAATACAATTAAATATGATAAAAACAGAAATATTAAGAATGATATTTTAAAATACCGATTTCGATATTGGGAAAATAAATTCTTTCTAATATTCCGATTTAGACATTACCGAACTAAAAAAAAAATATCTATATCAAAAAAAATCGTCAAAAGTGGTGGATAGGCGAGTGAAAACGAATTTTTAATATAATTAGTGTGGTGGAACGACACGTCAAGTAGATCTAACTGCATGTCGTGTACGCAGAAAAAGGTCGCACAACCCGAACTGACCAGCCTCAGGCACTACACCCGTCCGTGAACTATGTTACCAAGTAGTAACGAATGTAACAATTTTCTTCTATATTCCAAAATTCAAAGGTTGGAAAGATCTTTTAAAACGGTAGTTTAAATGCCCAATAAACTGCTTCTGTACACTGTTCATTTATATAGACGTGATCATTAAGTGACCACACACTTCCATTTTACAGAATACTCCGGACATATGCAATAAGAGCCGCCCCCCCGGCTTCGCACGGGCAGACAGAATATTTTCTATCTACTGAATGAATTTCGTCTTTTTCGAAGTTAATTTAAAGTCGCGCCTTTAAAATAAAATCTATGCTTAGTAAAAAGATTACAATTAAGATAAAAACAAAATTCAGGATATGGTGTTTCTTTTTTACCTTTCTTTTCCATTATAAAACATAAGCTAGTGTTGTACCTAAATAACACAAAGATAAAACCAAGTGTAGGTATTAGGTATGATAAATCTGGATTGATGTCGTAAGTGTATGTTTCTACATATATGTTTTGTGAAAGTGTGAGGAGGTGGGCGGGAAGGAGTTTGGCGAGAAGTTTTTCATGTTATTTCTATCAGTGGCAACCTGTAAATGGTTGACTGTTAACCACTCACTGCTAATTAAGTTTATTTTTTGTAAAACTGTTGGTTTCCTTAACATAAATAAATAAATAAAAACCCCATACTGTAGGACTCCCGACTGGATTTCAAGTTTTGAAAAAGAAAAGAAAGTTATTTCACAACAAACGTTGTATTTTAAATTTGTTCTTGATCTTATCCCTTGGTTTTATCTTATTAGAATTTTTAACTTTTTAGAGCTTTTGTTATATAAATTTCCGTAGTCGGGTATTCATACTTTTATATATATTTTTAGACGTTCAGTTTTTTTTTTAATTTTAGTATTGTATTTTTATCAAATTTTTAATCATTTATTTCATAAAGTGTTTATATTTATTAAATATCGATTTATATATTGAACATATCGGTCACTCAATACATTATAGTATCTACTGACTAACGTCCGCGATTTCGATTTTTTGAGGCCGTATAATGTAACCCAGTAACACTTTCCCGGTTAATTATTATTTTTATATGAAACAAGCAATCTTTTACGGGTATTATTGACAAAGAAGACATTTTTGGATTAGACCTATAGTTTCTTTAATTATTACTATCTGTCATATCCTCAGTCTACTAATGGAAGATAAATAAATAATGTATTTTATGTTTACACTCAATTAATTTTGTAACTTAAATGAATATTTATCTAAGCCTCATTTAATACGATCCCTTAAAGGATGTCAGCTATAGGAAGTGACACATATATACAAATGTAACATACATATGCGCGAAACATATTTCGTTTAATTTATTCATTAATTTTAACATTCGTATGTAGAGTAGATAGGCCAAACCTAAAATTATGCGCCGCTCTACTGAAAATGATTTTTGCGATTTGTTGAACATCATCATTCTTTATTGTACCGACTCCAAAACGTAATTGAAATAAAAAAAAGTAACTCAATAACTAGGTTAGGTACAAAGGGCGGTCACATCGCTAAAAGCGACGTCCTTGAGACGACCTATATTTATAATTTTTTATACGTTCGTGTCTAGCCTATCAATTTTAATTTCTATACTTTTAGAAATTGTAATATCTTAAGTGCAAAACATAAAATAAAAAACATATATATATATAACATATTATTCAAAAAGAATCACATTTAGTGGAGAAGAGTGGGGGGTTTAATTTAGTTAAAGGACTTCTACAAACATACATTTTCAGTTGTTGACGAAACACCTTGCCCTTTATTTAGCTTCGCCGTACTCGGCTAAAAATAGCAGCATATATTGTTGTGATTGGCTTGGCTTGTGATATATTTTGACACATACATACTAAATGCAAATAAACAATGACATATAAAGTGGAGATTAAGGTTAAATTTATTATGTCCTTCGTGAGGCAGGTTGAGGACTTTTCTTTTGGGTTGGAATGTAATCAGTAAATAAAATTATGCTCGATGTGTAACCCTCATACTGTCTACGTAGTAATATCTCTGTACACTCTTATATTATGGTTCGATAACAATTCCCTTTAGACGTTTGGTCCCGGTTTTCAATTCCTCTTAAACATACAGATGGAAATAAAAGAATTTGTGGAGAAAGTATCCTAAATATTGATGATACAAATTTAATTGAAAGGTAACATTCCTTTATTATTAAAAGTAAATAAGAATCTATTAAAAGATTTTTGATAAATTACCTATTTGAGCTTGGAATTGAAAATGTGAAATATGAAAAAAAAAAAATCCTGTACTTTTATAGCACATATTGATAATATCAATAATAAGGTTCGCTTTTGTTTTAAATTACACAGTATCTTTAATCGTGAATAAAAGGAAGAGAAAGAAAAATAAAACAAATCAGCCTGTTAATTGGACTGTTCGGCTGCTCATCCAATGCCGACATTCAATGAACGACTGCAGGAGGCTTAGCCAAATAATCTAAAGCAACATTTTACGAAAGTTGTAAAAAAAAAATTTAATAGATAACCCGGCGGCCTTTAATTCAGCCTTTTCCAAAGGGTAAGTTTTCATTCTCGGAAACATGTAGAATGTTGAGCTGCCTAAATTCGTTCAACGAACGACCTAGGCGTCTAATTGGATGCTTGTGTGTAATGAACTAGCCGTGCAATTGAGTGGCTGGTTTAAATAGAAAACAATTTGTCAAATGTCACTTTCTCTTAAAAGCTATTCAACCATGGCTATAATCACAAACAATTTAAGTTTTTAAAAGCTTCTGTTAATAGTGCTGAAGATTGCCTAGAGAACCTATTTGATGTTTGATAACTGGATAGCCAATAAGCATCACCTGTACATACCGCCTACAAAATTTGAGCTAGATCTGTTATGTAATAGAAAAATAGATAAATAACCGTTCTACGTTATTTATTTAGTCAGAGAATTATTTCACAAACTTGTACATCGTGTTACGCTAGTGAGGTCGATACAAACTGTTTTGCCTGTTATCTAAATTGCTGGCGATACTGTTGCTCAGATTAGATATTTGTGTGAGCCATTAATCAATCACAATAATGTTAGAGTTTGACAAAATTTTCCCAATCTAATATCTACGCTGACTTTTATTATGAGTTCTTATTAGGGTATTTAATATGCTATTAAACGGAATTCGTTTCAAAATAACCTTTATCCAAAAGTATGAGCTTTACGTGACGAAATGAATGTCATTATTTTTGAACCGAAACGTTAATTTATCGAAATAAACTCGCACTTCTAGATAACATTATTGTTTTTAAATACCGTTTGTAATGTGAAATTTTCAGGCGTGCTGTAGTGATGTTTGTAATGTGAAATTTTCTACGTTGTGATTCTACGAATTTTCATATATCTATGTAAGATCACAAGACCAACTTGAATGCATGTAGTTACGATTTTTAATACAAACCTGCAGTTTATGCCCCAGCTTTTGCCTTAATTCTTGAAAATACTGTTCATGTTCGGACACGATGTATTCGGAGACAGGCTTATTCCGGCAGTAAGCTTCATACATGAAGAGGCGTTTTTCAAGGAATTTCCGGAATAGGGGCCCAAGTAGTTCCGGAGCCGTCAAACATGCTCGCAGATCACGTAGAAATATACTGGGAACAAAATTTACACGAGCATGATCCTCCAGTAAGATCACTGAAAAATCTTCAATAACACATAGAGACATAAATAGCAATTTACTTTTACATGTAAAATTATATTTAATTCTCCATGTAAAAGTAATGTACAAAATAAATTTATACGACAGGACGAGATTTAATCATTGATTCATTACACCCAACAATTTAAGTTTAAAATAAAAAATTACATTGCGAATGTCACATGACTATTGACTCAAAGATGTACGTAGTTTATATTCATATAATTTTGCATGTCACATGACTCTATAGGAAACCAACCAGTATAGACATATCGAAAACGCGTGAATTGAGAACATGGGCGTACTTAAAATCTTAAACGGATACGCACAGCCACGCATTGCGTTGTTAAAGGGTCTTATCTTCGTTAAAAAAAATAAAATGTTTCGTCTTAAACCCCTGCTTAATGTTAGTGACTTGGTACCTACGCTTATTTTGAAAGTATAACTTTTATAAATTATCTTTATGTTCACATTTAAACTAAAATTTTTATTAAGTATTAGGTGTGTAAAATAAACAGAAACGAAGAGCTGAACAAGTTAGGTAGGACCTTTTCCAAATTGATGTTATTAATAAAATTTTGCAGAAATGAAGATAGCGTAGTTTTTTCTACATATACATATATAAATAAAATCGGAGTGTCTGTCTGTCAGTACCGGCTTATCTTCTAAACGTTTGAACCAATTTTAATGATACTTCGCAAAGAAAGTTGCCAGGAGCTATATACGCTACGTTTTGTCTATTTGTCTCTCTGTATGTTACAGCTAATCTCCGAAACCGCTGAACCAATTTTAATGAAACTTAGCAGACATGAAAAAGAGATTATTACTAGTGACATAGCTTACTTTTTGTCCATGTGGTTGTGTCTGTCTGTTTGTCCAGGCTAATTACCGAAACAGTGAAATCGATTTTAATGAAATTTCGCAGTAATGAAGGGAGCCTAGTCAAAAATAACAGGTGATTTTATTCAAATTTATAAATATTCAATACATATAAAATCAGTGTGTCTGTCAGTTCCGGCTAATATCCTATAAGCGGTTGAACAGATTTTAATGAAACCTTGCAAAGGAGATTGTCAGGAGTTACATAGGCTACGTTTTGTCTATTTGTCTGTCAGTTCCGGGTAAACTCCGGAACGGTTCAACCGATGTCAATGCAACTTTGCAGATATGAAAAACATTGTCAGAAGTGACATAAGCTACAATTTATCTGTGTGTTTGTTTGTCCGGGTAAACCTCCGAAACGGCTGAATCGATTTCAATGGAACTTTGCAGATATGAAGGTAAGTTATCACAAGTGACATAGGTCACATTTTATCTCTATGTCTGTCTGTCTATTTGTCCGGGCTAATCTCCGAAACGATTAAATAGATTTTAAGGAAATTTTCCAGAGGTGAAGCTAGCGTTGTCAGGAAGGACTTTCGCTATCTTTATTGTTTGTATAAAAAATTTTAATGTATGCATTGCGTATTGACTGTCTGTTTCGACTAATATCCGAAAAAATTGAACCGATTTTAATGAAACTTTGCAGACGTGAAAAATAGGGTATCAGGAGTAACGTAAGCTACTTTTTGTTTGTTTCTTAGAGAACACAAACTACCAGTGAACTCTGCTTATGTCAATAGTGAAAATTTGAATGTTCGTATGTTTGGATATTTGAATGTTTGGCGGTCAATCACGCAGCAACGGAACAACAGGTCAAAATTATTTTTCACGTAGGTTTAATTTATGACCTGGAGAGTGATATAGGATACTTTTTACCCGGAAAAAAACACAGTTCCTAAGGGACAACTATTCCTCTCTTGAACAGATATTGATGACAATTAGTGCGAAGGTCGCTAAGGCTTGGGATAACATACAGGATAAATTTATGCAGAAAAACACACGGTTCCTGTGGGATAGCTATTTCCCATACCAAAATGGCCAAATAGATTTTGATCTTGCAATAGATTCCTTAGGTAAATAAGTTCCAGAATGTCCTAGAAAATCTCGCAATGTCCTGGAGCGTCGCGTCTCTTTAGTTGTTCAGGTAAAACTGTAAAGTCCACGCGGCCGAGGTCGCGGACGGGAAACTAGTCCGTATATATAAAATCTGCCTGTTCAGGCTAATCTCCGAAACGGCTGAACCGATTTTAATAAATTTTTACAGACATGAAGAGTGCGTTCTCAGAAATGATATAGGTTAATTTTGTCTGTCTGTTCGAGGAAATCTCAAAAAAAGCGGAACCGATTTTAATAAAACTTCGCAATTATGACAATGAGTTTGTCTGGTATAGACTACTTTTTGTAGTAATTTTAGCCAGTCTGTCTATGTGAGCTATCTCCAAAGCGGCTGAATCTATTTTAGTGAAACTTCGTAGACACGAAAAGGAGGTTGCCAGGAGTGACATAGGCTTTTTCTCTGTCTGACCGTTTTCATTTCGGAGATATTTAGATCCCTGCCTAAACTTTCGAAATTGTAGCAACTGTATCAAACACTAAAACCACGCAAACGAAGTCACGAGCGGCCACTAACAATTCTATGAAAAACAATGGTGCTTAGACGTTTCAACATTTGTTTTTTAAACTGAATTTTTAAATATTAATAAATATACCTATGAATCATCCAGTTTAACTCTCCTATCAATTAAAAACAAATCAAATTGAAATAGGTGCATTCATTTGGGAGCTGCGATGCCACAAGCAAACACACGCATATATACACACACACACACACACACACACACACACACAAGACCACCCACCCAGAGAGACATAGGCCTCAAACTTATAGAAGCCCTCGTTTTCGACATCGGGTCTTGTCATTTTGATAGAATAATACATATATCATAGTTTTCATCTAGTACTTTAAGAAATAGGAGAGATACGTAGAAATAATATAGTATCTTAAAAAATCGTCGTAATAAAAATCGATATACATTTTTTGAGATCGTTATGTTAAGAGACACCGTATTCATGTCCCTCAATTGGACAAATGGAAGAAATATGTTCGGGACAACAACAATCTAGGTTCTAAGCAACCATCATACGCGTCCCTGTTCAAAAATCAAAGTTCACAGCTATTTCTTTTTTGGAGCTGCATAATAGTAACAGACAGATAACTGACTTGTAACCATAAATGTTTCGTTTACCTTCACCGATAAAATATACTATTGGTATTTTAGAAGTTAGAACGAAATACAGTTTCGTTGAAAATCATTTTCGACCAAAAATGGTGGTATACGCAAAGCAGTGTTTTTGAAGTCGAATTAAGAAGATTAATATTTAACACATCTGTGCGTGTATTAATCTATTAAGCCCACTACGATTTAAAATCTGAAAAAATTGTGTAAATATTTAGAGAGAATTATTTTGCTGTAAAATAATTTATGTAAGACCCATTTTAATCGGTTTTCCATATCCACACGATATATTTTGATACAATCGAAAGTATGTTCTTGTATTTTTTAGGTCGTAATAAATATCTAATGCGCGGCATGGCATGTGAAGGTGTGTGCAGCAATGTGTGTCACAAAAGTATTTTGTGTGTGGAGGTTTGTTTCTATGATGAAGATCGGTTGCCAGTTAACATGTAATAAAGTCCCTTTCAATGGAATACGGCAGTAATGTAAACAAACAAATTAAACACGATTACTCCGTAGTTACTTACATTTGAATACCAATCCTGATCATATTCACATTTCAATCAAACATTTCTTTCTTTATGAAAGTTATTTTAATAAAAATACTTTGACGACGAATATTACAATAATTTGTAAAACTGTCATAAAAATTTTGTGCAGTGAACAATATCTCAACGATCAATACTGAATCACTCACTTTGACATTAGTATAGGTACATCACTATGAAGAACATAGACAACCAGGTGTAAATGTAAAAAAAATAATTATTTTCATTGTTGCCGGATTCCATTGAAAGGGACTCTAGTAATATTTATTTATTTCGCATTAGCACCAATAATCACGAAAAAAGATCAAATAAAATTTGGAACGAGTCGAATACGAAGTACGTACG